>NW_026530965.1:2237500-2240000 GCF_020745825.1 Agelaius phoeniceus
CCTTCCCTTCCCTTCCCTTCCCTTCCCTTCCCTGAACCTTCCCTTCCCTGAACCTTCCCTGAACCTTCCCTTCCCTTCCCTGAACCTTCCCTTCCCTTCCCTTCCCTTCCCTTCCCTTCCCTTCCCTTCCCTTCCCTTCCCTGAACCTTCCCTTCCCTGAACCTTCCCTTCCCTGAACCTTCCCTTCCCTTCCCTTCCCTGAACCTTCCCTGAACCTTCCCTGAACCTTCCCTGAACCTTCCCTGAACCTTCCCTGAACCTTCCCTTCCCTGAACCTTCCCTTCCCTGAACCTTCCCTTCCCTGAACCTTCCCTTCCCTGAACCTTCCCTTCCCTTCCCTTCCCTTCCCTGAACCTTCCCTGAACCTTCCCTTCCCTTCCCTTCCCTTCCCTTCCCTTCCCTTCCCTGAACCTTCCCTTCCCTTCCCTTCCCTTCCCTTCCCTGAACCTTCCCTTCCCTTCCCTTCCCTTCCCTTCCCTGAACCTTCCCTGAACCTTCCCTGAACCTTCCCTGAACCTTCCCTGAACCTTCCCTTCCCTGAACCTTCCCTTCCCTGAACCTTCCCTTCCCTTCCCTTCCCTTCCCTTCCCTTCCCTTCCCTTCCCTTCCCTTCCCTTCCCTTCCCTTCCCTTCCCTTCCCTTCCCTTCCCTTCCCTTCCCTTCCCTTCCCTTCCCTTCCCTTCCCTTCCCTTCCCTGAACCTTCCCTTCCCTGAACCTTCCCTGAACCTTCCCTGAACCTTCCCTTCCCTGAACCTTCCCTTCCCTTCCCTTCCCTTCCCTTCCCTTCCCTTCCCTTCCCTTCCCTTCCCTTCCCTTCCCTTCCCTTCCCTTCCCTTCCCTTCCCTTCCCTTCCCTGAACCTTCCCTTCCCTGAACCTTCCCTGAACCTTCCCTGAACCTTCCCTGAACCTTCCCTGAACCTTCCCTTCCCTTCCCTTCCCTTCCCTTCCCTTCCCTTCCCTGAACCTTCCCTTCCCTGAACCTTCCCTGAACCTTCCCTGAACCTTCCCTTCCCTGAACCTTCCCTGAACCTTCCCTGAACCTTCCCTTCCTGAACCTTCCCTTCCCTGAACCTTCCCTGAACCTTCCCTGAACCTTCCCTTCCCTGAACCTTCCCTGAACCTTCCCTGAACCTTCCCTGAACCTTCCCTGAACCTTCCTTCCCTGAACCTTCCCTTCCTGAACCTTCCCTGAACCTTCCCTGAACCTTCCCTGAACCTTCCCTGAACTTCCCTGAACCTTCCCTGAACCTCGAACCTTCCCTTCCCTGAACCTTCCCTGAACCTTCCCTGAACCTTCCCTGAACCTTCCCTTCCCTGAACCTTCCCTTCCCTGAACCTTCCCTGAACCTTCCCTGAACCTTCCCTTCCTGAACTTCCTTCCCTGAACCTTCCCTTCCCTTCCCTGAACCTTCCCTTCCCTTCCTGAACCTTCCCTTCCCTGAACCTCCTTCCCTTCCCTTCCCTGAACCTTCCCTTCCCTGAACCTTCCCCTGAACCTTCCCTTCCTTTCCTTTCCTGAACCTTCCCTTCCCTTCCCTTCCCTTCCCTTCCCTTCCCTGAACCTTCCCTGAACCTTCCCTGAACCTTCCCTTCCCTGAACCTTCCCTGAACCTTCCCTTCCTTTCCTTTCCCTTCCCTTCCCTTCCCTTCCCTTCCCTTCCCTTCCCTTCCTTCCCTTCCCTTCCCTTCCCTTCCCTTCCTTCCCTTCCCTTCCCTTCCCTTCCCTTCCCTTCCCTTCCTTCCTTCATTTCCCTTCCCTGAACCTTCCCTTCCCTTCCCTTCCCTTCCTTTCCCTTCCCTGAAACTTCCCTTCCCTGAACCTTCCCTGAACCTTCCCTTCCCTTCCCTGAACCTTCCCTTCCCTTCCCTTCCCTTCCCTTCCCTTCCCTTCCCTTCCCTTCCCTTCCCTTCCCTTCCCTTCCCTGAACCTTCCCTGAACCTTCCCTGAACCTTCCCTGAACCTTCCCTGAACCTTCCCTTCCCTGAACCTTCCCTTCCCTGAACCTTCCCTTCCCTGAACCTTCCCTGAACCTTCCTGAACCTTCCCTGAACCTTCCTTCCCTGAACCTTCCCTGAAACCTTCCTGAACCTTCCCTGAACCTTCCCTGAACCTTCCCTGAACCTTCCCTGAACCTTCCCTGAACCTTCCCTTCCTTCCCTTCCCTTCCCTTCCCTGAACCTTCCCTTCCCTTCCCTTCCCTTCCCTTCCCTTCCCTTCCCTTCCCTTCCCTTCCCTTCCCTTCCCTTCCCTTCCCTGAACCTTCCCTTCCCTTCCCTTCCCTGAACCTTCCCTTCCCTTCCTTCCCTTCCCTTCCTTCCCTTCCCTTCCCTTCCCTTCCCTTCCCTTCCCTTCCCTGAACCTTCCTTCCCTGAACCTTCCCTTCCCTGAACCTTCCCTTCCCTTCCCTGAACCTTCCCTGAACATTCCCTTCCCTTCCTTCCCTTCCCTGAACCTTCCCTGAACCTTCCCTGAACCTTCCCTGAACCTTCCCTTCCCT
>NW_026530965.1:2245000-2253914 GCF_020745825.1 Agelaius phoeniceus
CTGAACCTTCCCTGAACCTCCCTTCCCTGAACCTTCCCTTCCCTGAACCTTCCCTGAACCTTCCCTGAACCTTCCCTTCCCTGAACCTTCCCTTCCCTGAACCTTCCCTTCCCTGAACCTTCCCTTCCCTTCCCTGAACCTTCCCTTCCCTTCCCTGAACCTTCCCTTCCCTGAACCTTCCCTGAACCTTCCCTGAACCTTCCCTGAACCTTCCCTTCCCTGAACCTTCCCTGAACCTTCCCTTCCTTTCCTTTCCTGAACCTTCCCTTCCCTTTCCTGAACCTTCCCTTCCCTGAACCTTCCCTGAACCTTCCCTGAACCTTCCCTTCCCTGAACCTTCCCTGAACGTTCCCTGAACCTTCCCTGAACCTTCCCTTCCCTGAACCTTCCCTGAACCTTCCCTTCCTTTCCTTTCCCTTCCCTTCCCTTCCCTTCCCTTCCTTTCCCTTCCCTGAACCTTCCCTTCCCTTCCCTTCCTTTCCCTTCCCTGGACCTTCCCTTCCCTGAACCTTCCCTTCCTTAACCTTCCCTTCCCTGAACCTTCCCTTCCCTGAACCTTCCCTTCCCTGAACCTTCCCTGAACCTTCCCTGAACCTTCCCTTCCTGAACCTTCCCTTCCCTGAACCTTCCCTGAACCTTCCCTGAACCTTCCCTTCCCTGAACCTTCCCTGAACCTTCCCTTCCTGAACCTTCCCTTCCCTGAACCTTCCCTTCCCTGAACCTTCCCTGAACCTTCCCTGAACCTTCCCTTCCCTGAACCTTCCCTTCCCTGAACCTTCCCTTCCCTGAACCTTCCCTTCCCTTCCCTGAACCTTCCCTTCCCTGAACCTTCCCTTCCTGAACCTTCCCTGAACCTTCCCTGAACCTTCCCTGAACCTTCCCTTCCCTGAACCTTCCCTGAACCTTCCCTGAACCTTCCCTGAACCTTCCCTGAACCTTCCCTTCCCTGAACCTTCCCTTCCCTGAACCTTCCCTGAACCTTCCCTGAACCTTCCCTCCCTGAACCTTCCCTTCCCTGAACCTTCCCTGAACCTTCCCTGAACCTTCCCTTCCCTTCCCTTCCCTTCCCTTCCCTTCCCTTCCCTTCCCTTCCCTTCCCTTCCCTGAACCTTCCCCTTCCCTTCCTGAACCTTCCCTTCCCTGAACCTTCCCTTCCCTGAACCTTCCTTCCCTTCCCTGAACCTTCCTGAACCTTCCCTTCCCTGAACCTTCCCTGAACCTTCCCTTCCCTGAACCTTCCCTTCCCTGAACCTTCCCTGAACCTTCCCTGAACCTTCCCTGAACCTTCCTGAACCTTCCCTGAACCTTCCCTGAACCTTCCCTGAACCTTCCCTGAACCTTCCCTGAACCTTCCCTTCCCTGAACCTTCCCTTCCCTGAACTTCCCTGAACCTTCCCTGAACCTTCCCTGAACCTTCCCTGAACCTTCCCTTCCCTTCCCTGAACCTTCCCTGAACCTTCCCTTCCCTGAACCGAACCTTCCCTGAACCGAACCTTCCCTTCCTGAACCTTCCCTTCCCTGAACCTTCCCTTCCCTTCCCTGAACCTTCCCTGAACCTTCCCTGAACCTTCCCTTCCCTTCCCTTCCCTTCCCTTCCCTTCCCTTCCTTCCCTTCCCTGAACCTTCCCTGAACCTTCCCTTCCCTTCCCTGAACCTTCCCTTCCCTGAACCTTCCCTTCCCTGAACCTTCCCTCCCTTCCCTGAACCTTCCCTGAACCTTCCCTTCCCTGAACCTTCCCTGAACCTTCCCTTCCCTGAACCTTCCTTCCCTGAACCTTCCCTGAACCTTCCCTGAACCTTCCCTGAACCTTCCTTCCCTGAACCTTCCTTCCCTGAACCTTCCCTGAACCTTCCCTGAACCTTCCCTTCCCTGAACCTTCCCTTCCCTGAACCTTCCCTTCCCTGAACCTTCCCTTCCCTTCCCTGAACCTTCCTTCCCTTCCCTGAACCTTCCCTTCCCTGAACCTTCCCTGAACCTTCCCTGAACCTTCCCTGAACCTTCCCTTCCCTGAACCTTCCCTGAACCTTCCCTTCCTTTCCTTTCCTGAACCTTCCCTTCCCTTTCCTGAACCTTCCCTTCCCTGAACCTTCCCTGAACCTTCCCTGAACCTTCCCTTCCCTGAACCTTCCCTGAACGTTCCCTGAACCTTCCCTGAACCTTCCCTTCCCTGAACCTTCCCTGAACCTTCCCTTCCTTTCCTTTCCCTTCCCTTCCCTTCCCTTCCCTTCCTTTCCCTTCCCTGAACCTTCCCTTCCCTTCCCTTCCTTTCCCTTCCCTGGACCTTCCCTTCCCTGAACCTTCCCTTCCCTTAACCTTCCCTTCCTGAACCTTCCCTTCCCTGAACCTTCCCTTCCCTGAACCTTCCCTGAACCTTCCCTGAACCTTCCCTTCCCTGAACCTTCCCTTCCCTGAACCTTCCCTGAACCTTCCCTGAACCTTCCCTTCCCTGAACCTTCCCTGAACCTTCCCTTCCCTGAACCTTCCCTTCCCTGAACCTTCCCTTCCCTGAACCTTCCCTGAACCTTCCCTGAACCTTCCCTTCCCTGAACCTTCCCTTCCCTGAACCTTCCCTTCCCTGAACCTTCCCTTCCCTTCCCTGAACCTTCCCTTCCCTGAACCTTCCCTTCCCTGAACCTTCCCTGAACCTTCCCTGAACCTTCCCTGAACCTTCCCTTCCCTGAACCTTCCCTGAACCTTCCCTGAACCTTCCCTGAACCTTCCCTGAACCTTCCCTTCCTGAACCTTCCCTTCCCTGAACCTTCCTGAACCTTCCCTGAACCTTCCCTTCCCTGAACCTTCCCTTCCCTGAACCTTCCTGAACCTTCCCTGAACCTTCCCTTCCCTTCCCTGAACCTTCCCTTCCCTTCCCTTCCCTTCCCTTCCCTTCCCTTCCCTGAACCTTCCCTTCCCTTCCCTGAACCTTCCCTTCCCTGAACCTTCCCTTCCCTGAACCTTCCCTTCCCTTCCCTGAACCTTCCCTGAACCTTCCCTTCCCTGAACCTTCCCTGAACCTTCCCTTCCCTGAACCTTCCCTTCCCTGAACCTTCCCTGAACCTTCCCTGAACCTTCCCTGAACCTCCCTGAACCTTCCCTGAACCTTCCCTGAACCTTCCCTGAACCTTCCCTGAACCTTCCCTGAACCTTCCCTTCCCTGAACCTTCCCTTCCCTGAACCTTCCCTGAACCTTCCTGAACCTTCCCTGAACCTTCCCTGAACCTTCCCTTCCCTTCCCTGAACCTTCCCTGAACCTTCCCTTCCCTGAACCGAACCTTCCCTGAACCGAACCTTCCCTTCCCTGAACCTTCCCTTCCCTGAACCTTCCCTTCCCTTCCCTGAACCTTCCTGAACCTTCCCTTCCCTTCCCTTCCTTCCCTTCCCTTCCCTTCCCTTCCTTCCCTTCCCTGAACCTTCCCTGAACCTTCCCTGAACCTTCCCTTCCTGACCTTCCCTGAACCTTCCCTTCCCTGAACCTTCCCTTCCCTGAACCTTCCCTGAACCTTCCCTGAACCTTCCCTTCCCTGAACCTTCCCTGAACCTTCCCTGAACCTTCCCTGAACCTTCCCTGAACTATCCCTTCCCTGAACCTTCCCTTCCTGAACCTTCCCTGAACCTTCCCTGAACCTCCCTTCCCTGAACCTTCCCTTCCCTGAACCTTCCTGAACCTTCCCTGAACCTTCCCTTCCCTTCCCTGAACCTTCCCTTGCCTCCCTGAACCTTCCTTCCCTGAACCTTCCCTGAACCTTCCCTGAACCTTCCCTGAACCTTCCCTGAACCTTCCCTTCCCTGAACCTTCCCTTCCCTGAACCTTCCCTGAACCTTCCCTGAACCTTCCCTTCCCTGAACCTTCCCTTCCCTGAACCTTCCCTTCCCTCCCTGAACCTTCCCTTCCCTTCCCTGAACTTCCCTTCCCTGAACCTTCCCTGAACCTTCCCTGAACCTTCCTGAACCTTCCCTTCCCTGAACCTTCCCTGAACCTTCCCTTCCTTTCCTTTCCTGAACCTTCCCTTCCCTTTCCTGAACCTTCCCTTCCCTGAACCTTCCCTGAACCTTCCCTGAACCTCCCTTCCCTGAACCTTCCCTGAACGTTCCTGAACCTTCCCTGAACCTTCCCTTCCCTGAACCTTCCCTGAACTTCCCTTCCTTTCCTTTCCCTTCCCTTCCCTTCCCTTCCCTTCCTTTCCCTTCCCTGAACCTTCCCTTCCCTTCCCTTCCTTTCCCTTCCCTGGACCTTCCTTCCCTGAACCTTCCCTTCCCTTAACCTTCCCTTCCTGAACCTTCCCTTCCCTGAACCTTCCCTTCCCTGAACCTTCCCTGAACCTCCCTGAACCTTCCCTTCCCTGAACCTTCCCTTCCCTGAACCTTCCCTGACCTTCCCTGAACCTTCCCTTCCCTGAACCTTCCCTGAACCTTCCCTTCCCTGAACCTTCCCTTCCCTGAACCTTCCCTTCCCTGAACCTTCCTGAACCTTCCCTGAACCTTCCCTTCCTGAACCTTCCCTTCCTGAACCTTCCCTTCCCTGAACCTTCCCTTCCCTTCCCTGAACCTTCCCTTCCCTGAACCTTCCTTCCCTGAACCTTCCCTGAACCTTCCCTGAACCTTCCCTGAACCTTCCCTTCCCTGAACCTTCCCTGAACCTTCCCTGAACCTTCCCTGAACCTTCCCTGAACCTTCCCTTCCCTGAACCTTCCCTTCCCTGAACCTTCCCTGAACCTTCCCTGAACCTTCCCTTCCCTGAACCTTCCCTTCCCTGAACCTTCCCTGAACCTTCCCTGAACCTTCCCTTCCCTTCCCTGAACCTTCCCTTCCCTGAACCTTCCCTTCCCTGAACCTTCCCTGAACCTTCCCTGAACCTTCCCTTCCCTGAACCTTCCCTTCCCTGAACCTTCCCTTCCCTTCCCTTCCCTGAACCTTCCCTTCCCTTCCCTTCCCTGAACCTTCCCTTCCCTTCCCTGAACCTTCCCTTCCCTTCCCTGAACCTTCCCTGAACCTTCCCTGAACCTTCCCTGAACCTTCCCTTCCCTGAACCTTCCCTTCCTTCCCTTCCCTTCCCTTCCCTGAACCTTCCCTGAACCTTCCCTTCCCTTCCCTTCCCTTCCCTTCCCTTCCCTTCCCTTCCCTTCCCTTCCCTTCCTTCCCTTCCCTTCCCTTCCCTGAACCTTCCCTGAACCTTCCCTGAACCTTCCCTGAACCTTCCCTGAACCTTCCCTGAACCTTCCCTTCCCTGAACCTTCCCTGAACCTTCCCTTCCTTTCCTTTCCTGAACCTTCCCTTCCCTTCCCTTCCCTGAACCTTCCCTTCCCTGAACCTTCCCTGAACCTTCCCTGAACCTTCCCTTCCCTGAACCTTCCCTGAACCTTCCCTGAACCTTCCCTTCCCTGAACCTTCCCTTCCCTTCCCTGAACCTTCCCTGAACCTTCCCTGAACCTTCCCTGAACCTTCCCTGAACCTTCCCTTCCCTTCCCTGAACCTTCCCTTCCCTTCCTTCCCTTCCCTTCCCTTCCCTTCCCTTCCCTTCCCTTCCTGAACCTTCCCTTCCCTGAACCTTCCCTTCCCTGAACCTTCCCTTCCCTGAACCTTCCCTTCCCTGAACCTTCCCTTCCCTTCCCTTCCCTTCCCTTCCCTTCCCTGAACCTTCCTTCCCTGAACCTTCCCTGAACCTTCCCTGAACCTTCCCTGAACCTTCCCTGAACCTTCCCTGAACCTTCCCTTCCCTGAACCTTCCCTTCCCTGAACCGAACCTTCCCTTCCCTGAACCTTCCCTTCCTGAACCTTCCCTGAACCTTCCCTGAACCTTCCCTGAACCTTCCCTTCCCTTCCCTTCCCTTCCCTTCCCTTCCCTGAACCTTCCCTTCCCTGAACCTTCCCTGAACCTTCCCTGAACCTTCCCTGAACCTTCCTTCCCTGAACCTTCCCTGAACCTTCCCTGAACCTTCCCTTCCCTGAACTTCCCTTCCCTGAACCTTCCCTGAACCTTCCCTGAACCTTCCCTTCCCTGAACCTTCCCTGAACCTTCCCTGAACCTTCCCTGAACCTTCCGGAACCTTCCTCTAACCTTCCCTTCCCTGAACCTTCCCTGAACCTTCCCTGAACCTTCCTTCCCTGAACCTTCCCTCCTGAACTTCCCTGAACCTTCCCTGAACCTTCGACCTTCCCTTCCCTGAACCTTCCCTTCCCTGAACCTTCCCTTCCCTGAACCTTCCCTGAACCTTCCCTGAACCTTCCCTGAACCTTCCCTGAACCTTCCCTTCCCTGAACCTTCCCTTCCCTGAACCTTCCCTGAACCTTCCCTGAACCTTCCCTTCCCTGAACCTTCCCTTCCCTGAACCCCTCCCTTCCCTTCCCTGAACCTTCCCTTCCCTGAACCTTCCCTGAATCTTCCCTGAACCTTCCTGAACCTTCCCTTCCTGAACCTTCCCTGAACCTTCCCTTCCTTTCCTTTCCTGAACCTTCCCTCCCTTCCCTTCCCTGAACCTTCCCTTCCCTGAACCTTCCCTGAACCTTCCCTGAACCTTCCCTTCCCTGAACCTTCCCTGAACCTTCCCTGAACCTTCCCTGAACCTTCCCTGAACCTTCCCTGAACCTTCCCCTGAACCTTCCCTGAACCTTCCCTTCCTTTCCCTTTCCCTTCCCTTCCCTTCCCTCCCGTCCCTTCCCTTCCTTTCCCTTCCCTGAACCTTCCCTTCCCTTCCCTTCCTTCCTTTCCCTTCCCTGAACCTTCCCTTCCCCTGAAACCTTCCCTTCCCTTCCCTTCCCTTCCCTTCCCTTCCCTTCCCTTCCCTTCCCTTCCCTTCCCTTCCCTTCCCTTCCCTTCCCTTCCCTTCCCTTCCTTCCCTTCCCTTCGCCTTCCCTGAACCTTCCCTGAACCTTCCCTGAACCTTCCCTGAACCTTCCCTGAACCTTCCCTGAACCTTCCTGAACCTTCCCTGAACCTTCCCTGAACCTTCCCTTCCCTGAACCTTCCTGAACCTTCCCTGAACCTTCCCTTCCCTGAACCTTCCCTGAACCTTCCCTTCCTTTCCTTTCCTGAACTTCCCTTCCCTTCCCTTCCCTGAACCTTCCCTTCCCTGAACCTTCCCTGAACCTTCCCTGAACCTTCCCTTCCCTGAACCTTCCCTGAACCTTCCCTGAACCTTCCCTGAACCTTCCCTGAACCTTCCCTGAACCTTCCCTGAACCTTCCCTGAACCTTCCTTTCCCTTCCCTGAACCTTCCCTTCCCTGAACCTTCCCTTCCCTGAACCTTCCCTGAACCTTCCCTTCCCTTCTTCCCTTCCCTTCTCCTCTTCCGCTTCCGCTTCCCTCCTTTCTCCTTCCCTTCCCTTCCCTACCTTCCCTGAACCTTCCCTGACCTTCCCTGAACCTTCCCTTCCTCTTCCCTTCCCTTCCCTTCCCTTCCCTTCCCTTCTTCCCTTCCCTTCCCTTCCCTTCCCTTCTCCCTTCCCTGAACCTTCCCTCTCGCTTCGCCTTCCCTTCCCTTCTCCTGAACCTTCCCTTCCCTTCCCTTCCCTTCCCTTCCCTTCCCTTCCCTTCCCTCCTTCCCTTCCCTCCTTCCCTTCCTTCCCTGACCCTTCCCTGAACCTTCCCTGTACCTTCCCTGAACCTTCCCTGACCTTCCCTGAACCTTCCCTTCCCTGAACCTTCCTCCTGAACCTTCCTTCCTGAACCTTCCCTAACCTCCTTCTCCTTCACCCTTCCCTTCCCTTCCCTTCCCTCCTTCCGCTTCCTTCCCTTCCCTTCCCTTCCCTTCCTTCCCTTCCCTTCCCTTCCTTCCCTTCCCTTCCTCCCTTCCCTTCCCTTCCCTTCCCTGCCCTTCCCTTCCCTTCCTGACCTTCCCTGTACCTTCCTCCTGCCCTTCCCTGCTCCTTCCCTTCCCTTCCCTTCCCTTCCTCTTCCCTTCCCTTCCTTCCCTTCCCTTCCCTCCTTCCTTCCCTTCCCTTCCCTTCCCTGAACCTTCCCTGAACTTCCCTGATCCTTCTGAACCTTCCTTCCGTCCCTTCCCTGTACCTTCCCTTCCCCTTCCCTTCCTCCTGCCTTCGCCTTCCCTGACCTTCCCTTCCCTTCCCTGCACCTTCCTGAACCTCCCTGAACTTCCTCTGACCTTCCCTTCCCTGACCGCGTCCCTTCCCTGAACCTTCCCTTCCCTGAACTCTTCTCCTGAACCTTCCCTTCCCTGAACCTCCCTTCCCTTCTCCCTCCCAACCTTCCCTTCCCTGACCTACCTGACCTTCCCTGAACCTTCCCTGACTCCCTTCTCCTTCCCTGAACCTTCCCTTCCCTTCCCTTCTCTTCCCTTCCCTGACCCCTTCCCTGAACCTTCCCTGAACCTTCCCTTCCCTTCCCTTCCCTGAACCTTCCCTTCCCTGAACCTTCCCTGAACCTTCCTGAACCTTCCCTGAACCTTCCCTTCCCCTTCCCTGAACCTTCCCTGAACCTTCCCTGAACCTTCCCTCCCTGAACCTCTCCTTCCCTGAACCTTCCCTGAACCTTCCCTGAACCTTCCCTGCTCAACCCTTCCCTGAACCTTCCCTGACTCCCTGAACCTTCCCTCCCTTCACCTTCCCTGAACCCTTCCCTGAACCTTCCCTGAACCTTCGCTGACCTTCCTTCCCTGAACTTCCCTTCCCTGACCCTTCCCTGAACCTTCCCTGAACCTTCCCTCCTCTGAACTCTTCCTGCCTTCCCTGAACCTTCCCTTCCCTGAACCTCCCTTCCTCTGAACCTTCCCTGACCTTCCCTGAACCTTCCTGATCCCTGACCCTTCCCTGAACCTTCCCTGAACCTTCCTTCCCTAACTTCCTGAACCTTCCCTTCCCTTTCCTGCCTAACCCTTCCCCTTCCCTTTCCTTCCCTGAACCTTCCCTTCCCCTGAACCTTCCCTTCCCTGAACCTTCCCTGAACCTTCCCTTCCCTGAACC